>CM053786.1:395596750-395619250 GCA_028749045.1 Cupressus sempervirens
TCATATGTTTTTTTAAAAAAAAAAATTGGATAGAAATACTCAAATTCAGTCGTTCTGATAAGTCAGCCTGAAAGGTGAGACAACTTTATACTTTTACCCATCAAACATAAATGAATCTAGGGAATATTCATAGTTTCTATTCAACATAAATAGATAATAAGATTTTGGAAAGAATAGAAACAAAGAAAAAGTTCTAATTAATGGACATCATATTGGTCAAGTGCTTCATATGGTGTACATCTTTATTAGAAGTTTGTGTGCTACATCAATTAAATGCCATCTCTTACATCAATCAAAGACAATGTTCACAATTAAGTCACAGGAATATGTCATCGCTATATTTAAAATAAGATATGAAATTATTAGAATATATTGTTGCAACCACCTAGCAATAAGAGGTTTCTATCTAAAAGGGTTATTTGAGAATCCAAAAAATAATAATTTTTTATATATATTAAAAAGTAGCCAAAATAGGGGCTTTCCTAAAAAAATGACACAGCTAAAGGACAGTTGAATTCACTAACAGATGATTAATCAACCCACTTCTTCAATATCAAAAACCCTAGGCTAGCATGTTTCTATACTTAAACTTACTACAACTAAGCACTATAATTTTGTCATAATTATTCATAAAACTAGGCCAATAATCCTCTTTGTGCATGAAGCAAGTCTAGTAATTAACAAAAAAAAACCCCCTTGGGCCAAGTAGAAACTAGCAACCATTCACAATAGTAAATAAAATAGAAGGGGCTAACTCTCCTTAGTCTAGTTCTTTTAGTTCTCTAGCAACAAACATCCCTGCTCATCCACCACAAAACCATACAATGAATGGGTAGTCTCCATGTCTTTGGCATCTATACTCTTCTCCTCCCCAGCCTTCAGAAGGTGAAGAGTGGTAGTAGCATAATGAATCACAAGTATACAAAATTTGGCAATGCTATGAAATTTTTCCTATAGGTCTACATTTTTCTTGATCAAGGTGGTGATGGATTTCTCCAGTTTAGTAAAATTTGGATTACCTAGAAATTTTTTGATATTATCATCATGCCCCATAGTGATCTTATCATTTTGAATTAACTCCATTATATTCCTTCCCTTCAGTTAATCAGGTCCAACATGATCCACCACTTATTTTTGAATGGCCATATTAAGGATTCTAAGAGTAAATATATTTGTTTCCTTCTCACTCATATCACCTTCTTTTCTAGAAGTTGTGGTATTAACCTTAGTTTTAAGGTACCAAACAAACAGAATGACACATGCCTATCTTGATCCTCAACAATGTCTTTCACTCTCCCTTCTACTACATGCCTCTTCTTTCTTGTATTCACCATAATTTCTCCTAGAGATTTGATTTTGGATCTATGTCTATCTCTCTTTCTAGAGTTATTAGTGGACTTAGAGTTAATAGGTTTCTCCTTATCAAGGGTGGCTAAGGGGTTGTTCTCCCCAAGTCTCTTAATCAACCTATTGGAGCCCTTTTTAGAAATATCTCCAGTGCTTTCAATATCTAAGACCTTAATTTTCTCCATTTTAACATTAACAGTAGTGTTATAGGGCTCCTTATCATTTCGGTTTTTTGCAGAGGGGGGTGACATTTGGGAAACCCTAGTGATTTTGAGAGGGGAAGAAATCCGTCTAGGAATCTATGGGTGTGAGACTTTATATCTAAGTTAAACAAGAAAGTATTAAGGCTTGGTGGTAAATAGTGTAACTTTTACCCTCTTCTCTCTTCTTGTGTATATTCCACATATAGTATTCCATAGAACATAATAACAAGTAAGGAAAAGAGATACATTTCCTATTCCTAAAATAGTTAAGGATGGGAAAATGGTGATAGTAACACACTTTAACTCTATATTCTATGGTAATGTACCACATGATGGTATACAAAACCATATCTTAGGGATCTTGTAGCTTCTAATGATTAAAGCCACCATGGAAATGAATAGGAGCATTGTACGGTTGGACAAATTTCTATAATATATTCTTGTTTGCAACCCTTAACTTCTTTCTCCATTTTTTACCTTCCATACGTAGACTAGTGGGATAAGAAATTAGCCTGTCAATTATCTCAAATGAGACTACATTTACCTTTACCTAGTGATTCTTCAAAGAAACAAGAAACTTCTATGAGACCTTCTTGTCACATCTTCCAATGCTCTCCATAAATGGAATTAACCAACCTTCCTTCAAATAAGTCCATGTAGCCTTGACCTTTTTGATAGCCTCATCAATTTTGGGTGGATCAATTTGAACATTGGTAGGCTTCATCATTTATTTGTCCCCATGCTCAACCACCAAAAAATCTATAACATCTTTCATCTCTACATTCAAACTACTTAAAAACAGCAACAAAATTTGTAGAGATACCAAAGAAAAATCTTTTCTCACCTAACAACACAACTTGTAAATAAAAAGACATATGGTGTTTTGATTACACTTTGGTTTACCGTATATTAAAATAAATAAAATTATAGTCCCCTCATGCTAGCTCATCACCTCTTTCCTTAAAAGAGACCATCGAGGATTAGAATGTCTCATCCTTTGGGATTGCAAAAACTTGTTCCAAATATTGTATTGGGTTACATACCTATGCCTAGCATATAAAGTCATAATTAAGGTATTTAATAAAAAGTTAGACCATTTTGAGCTTCTCATTGCTAGAAACCTAAGTACAATGTGATTATGATGATAACCATAAACCACACATTTTAAATTTTCACCATAAGATGAAAAGCCTATATTTTTGAATGAGAAAAAAAATTATTGTTTACAAATTATACTCTCTAACTTGACTATTGATGGCTCTGTGTCCACACCCCACTAGGCTATCTACTAGCTAGCTCCATACACCTACTTAATTAAATTTCTACATTCACATGATAATTTATGTGGTGTATCATCTCATCTTACTAACCCCTTGAATGCTTTCGATACCTTCCACAACCAAATTTTGAATTCCCAAATTATACTCAATTTTTGACCCTAATAAAAGACTCAATGCCTTAGCCTCATTACAAGAAACTTTTCCACAACTTCCCACATATCCCTTGATGCAAATCCTTAGTTCATCTAGGATAATCATTCCAAAAGCCACCTTATCATCCCTTCATTGATCCATTAGAATTAAGTTTCCAATAATTTGTAGGGAGGGGGGTGACTTTCGTTTAGTACCCTTCATTTTTTGGGCCATCATATTATCCACTTATTTCAATAAAATGATATATTTTCCATACTTGTATCCAAGACTTGTCCAGTTGTGTAGGGGAGTGGGGGAGAGCACTTTTGATTTCTAGATCTGAGTACATTCTCTAGGAAAGCTTATTAGATTATTCCCCTACTATTCGCCACTATTATTCCCAACCCAACCTGGTGCAGTGGGAGGAGGAGACATTCTCTTCTGGTTAGAGCCATAATTATTTGCAAGCCCACATCTAGTGGTGTAAATTTTTCCATGAATAATAATGGCTATTTCCATATGTTACAACACACATAGGGTGAATTTATTTTCCTACCATTTTAATTAGGGTATGGCTAGAGGGGCATCTCCATCCAAGAATGAATTGCATAATAAATTAAATGTTATAATATTATTCCACACAATAAAGTGAACTAGTGATTATATAAAGGTACATATGATTTCTATATTTAAGTAGAAATTAAAAAATATTATCATTGGGATGCAAATTTTATCATGTCCATCTTAAAACATTTTTCATCATGTGGTCACAATGCTATTCACTAGAAAGTTGTCCACAATAAGCATATTATTGAAGTCCAAATTATTTTAAGGGTATAAGTATTTAAAATATTTTATCTCCTCTTAAGTAAATTTTGAGATGATTTTTCTAAGCTTTGAAGGGTGGAATGAGAGACATTATAGAGAGATATATATATAGTGTCATGATTACATCAATAATGTGCTTCTAAAAAAGAAATAAATGAAATAAACCTAAAAAATAGATGATGTTGGAACTTTATATAAGAATAATTTCCACTTACACAATTCAGCCAATGTGGCCTTCTAAGCTTTTAGTTTAATAAGGTGTTAGTCACTAAAGCTATGGGATTGGGCATTTCTAGGTTGAAATGGAAGAAAACCAATACAACTCCTAATGTTTCTTATTATGATAATTTATTATGCAACTTTGATGTGTAACCTATCAAAAGAAAAGGGATATACAAAATTGAGGGTCTCCTAGAGTTCTAGGTGAAGATGTGCAAGGTTATCATCAAGTACTTTAGCTTGGAAGGAAGTTATGGGTTTTTATTACTATTATGACCTCTTTTTCTTGAGTCATATTTATCATAAGGAACTAATTGTCATCCCTTTATTTTTTCTCCACTCTTTGGAAATAATGTTGTTTGGTTATGTTGTATTCAAATCCCAAGGGAATAAATTGGTTATGTTCCACTAAGGCCTTAGGTTTTGTCAATAAGAATTATGTTGTGCTTTGTGCACCCTAGCTTCCAGCATGCTTTCCATCACAAACTAGCAAAGTAACACTTCCCCCTTAAACTCTGTGTCTACCCAAGATTTGAAATCTAAGCTTGTGGTTTTCCCCAATATGAGATCTATGTCTTATGAATATATACCCCCACCCTAGAAACCCCAAGAATTAGAAAAAAAGGGTTGGCCATGGAAGACCTTAATACTTACCCTTATGAGAAGCCCATAAAAAATACCCTTAGTATCTTTTATAGCAATGATTATGCCATGCAATACCAAACCCACTACTATAGTAGGGTGGCAAAAGAAAGGGGGAGACAATTGATCAAAATGATTTTCCAAAATTAATATTTCTTTGCTGAACACTAATGAAACACATTCTATATAAATTGATTCAAAAGATTCTTCCAACAAAGACACTTCAATCTCTATGAAGGACCCTTTCCTGACCCTATTAGGAAGCACCTCTCCACTTCTTGACCCTTGAAAAATACCTTCAATCCTACCCATCCTATGTTCCCTCTTCTTAACTTAAGAAATGTCATTATAGATAGTATATATATATATATATATATATATATCCACCTTTATCTATTTTATTGACATGTCAAAGCCAAAAGTTTAGTACATAAGTTTACCAAGCAAACAACCACCCATATATATATATATATATATATATATATATATATATATATATATATCTATATATATATATATATATATATATATATATATATATATATATATATATATATATATATATATATATATATATATATATATATATATATATATATATATATATATATATATATATATATATATATATATATATATATATATATATATATATATATATATATATATATATATATATATATATATGGGTGGTTGTTTGCTTGGTAAACTTATGTACTAAACTTTTGGCTTTGACATGTCAATAAAATAGATAAAGGTGGACCTAGTGGGCCTAAGAAACTACTTAATAAAGATCATGCACTACTACCCTCTATATGTTGTAGGGAAAGGATCCATGTGGTGACATCTTATAGGAGAAGGACACTAAGGAGATGTTCAAGTTCATTAATGTGGAGTGGGGAGATTGTTTTCTTTTCAAAAGGCTGGGTCATGTGGATTAATTTTATTGTCCATGTGACAGCCCTATTTGAATTTTTCCAACCTTGTAGGTTGTGATATGTTTGGTTTTAATTTTAAATATAGGTTTAAGTTTAAGTTTAAGTTTAGACCTTTCCCTTATGTGGCATGCTAAGATGTTTAATTTCTATTTGTAACTAAATTATGTCAGTATTTTTTTATGAATTTTTTTTTTTCTTTTTAATAATATGTGGTTTCTCAATATCATTGATATGTTCTTAACATGTATCTAGTGTGGTTGATTCTACCATGGGACAATTCCCTCTTGTTATTTTTATTTATAATTTTCAAAAGATGAGGATATGAAAAGTATTGATAGTCTTGCTAAGAAAATCAAAGTTATTAATGTTGATATCTTTTAAATACTAAAATTTTGCTAAAAGATTTGTAGATTCCTTTAAGGTTCCATCCACTATTTTTTTTTCCATTTTGACATCTATTTGCATCTACTTTGGGAGTGGTTTTTTTTCTAGACTAATGTCTCTATGTTTTTGTTAAACTTTTACTTTTAATCCTTTGAAAAATATTTGTTTTTATCAAAACTTTTAAGAAAAATATTTCATAACATCTTTTAAAATTTCTTTCAATTAAAAATGTTTTAAATATCACAATAATGAAAACCAAGGATCGAATATACTAACTCATATGATCTATTTCTAGGGTGCAAATATGAAATCAATGTGAAAAACTATGAGAATAAAAAAATTTATTGGAATTCAAAAGTATTGAATTAGTAATCTATTTGAATTTTTTTAATCTTTGTAGGATATCTATTTTATTAGTAAACATCATCACTATAGAAGGAAGATCACAAATAAGTTATGGGATCAACTCTCTTACATCTTCTCACATTTTAACATACATTCAAACATCTCTAATAGGATATTAACAATCCTTAATGTTCACTCATCCAATATTACATAGACAATATCCTTTCTCTTGAAAAAATATTTTTAACATTATGTCAATTCATATTGAATGAGAATAAATGATTATAATTCTTTTACTGCTAGAGATAATAAGCATAGTGTTGTAAAACAATATTATACTTCAAAAAATTATCATTTATTTATAAATAAAGCTATCAATTGTGATGAAAATGAAGGAAAGCTATAAAATAAAATATTTAGTAGAGATCTAAGTAATAAAAATATACTAGCAAATTCATGTGTAAACATAGGTATTACAAAGATGACATGAAAAATCATGTGTTCTCTGCAATATAAATTTTAGCATGTTTGCTCTTACTCTGATGTTAAGGCAATATTAGATAAATATTTTTTTTGCTTAGAAGAATTTGTTCTCCACTCTATTGTGAAGAAAAAAGTTTCATCATTTTAGCATGTTTAAATGATAATAATTTATCTCATCATTAAAAAAAAATTGTGGTTAAGTAAAACTATTATTTAAATTGGCTAGTTATAAATCAGATTTACAAATTCTAATCACTTAACTAATAACTAGAATCTTATAATATTTCAAGAAAAGTTTAAGTGTGCTTTATTTAGTTAAATCAACAATCTATTTTTGAGGCTATAAATTTTCTCATACATACATACATACATACATACATACATACATACATACATACATACATACATACATATATATATATATATATATATATATATATATATATGTATACATATATATATATATATATATATATGTATACATATATATATGTATACATATATATATGTATATATGTGTGTGTGTGTGTGTGTGTGTGTACATATATATATGTGTGTATATATATATGTACACATATATATATATGTACATATATATGTACACATATATATGTATATATATATATATATACATATATATATATATACACACATATATATATAAATATATACATATATATACATATACATATACATATACATATGTATGTATGCATATATATCATTATATATATATACTTACATATATATATATATACACACACACACATACATACATACATACATACATACATATATGTATATATATTATATATATATACACACACATATATAATATATATATACACACACACACGTATAGAGACAATATAAATATACAAAATTAATTCAAAAAATGAATTATAAAATTTATATGATATAACAACCACTATAATTTAAGTGTTAGATTCAAACACTAGGAAGAGTAAGTAGAGTGTTAGGCCATCTGGAAAAATTTAAGTCCTCCCAAGCATGATTCCATCTCTTAATCTACTGAAAGTGATGTCAAAATTGCAAAACAAAAGAGACTGCCCTAGGACACCAAGCTTGTCCCTAGCCCTCTTAGCCCTTCTCATATCTCGACACCCTTGAAGAGCTAACTTGGCTAGAAGCATGTGGGAAGACATCACATGCCCCGAGAAAGAAATTCCTAAAGGTGGGGGGATGAAAGACAAATATAGCCACATAAAAAGCCACAGTAAGGCTGGATAGGCTTGACCAGTCTATGAAGGGTGTCGGACTTAGCAGAAAATAAAATTAGTATCTACAAAAAATTTGATACTTTGGTGAAATTTTCCACCAGAGTCATGCATTTTGTAGACACCACCCTTTACTTTTTGCAGGTGAATAAAGAGGAGAAGGACCTAGGCAAGAAAAGTAAGACAACCCACTCCATTTATGGGTCCTAGTAGAGGACTAGCTGAAGACTATCTTGGACAAACCCATCCATGTGGAGGGGAAGGACATGAATAAGGACACTCCTAAGGAAAAGAAGGAAGACGATGTGTTTAGGTGTGATGGTTTATTTCTCAATCTTTTTTGCATATTTGCTTAAAGACTTATAGAAATGTTAATTCAGTTATGGACATTATGTGTTTGTCAAAGTTTAAATTGGTATTGTTAGCTGACTAGGAGGTAACCTCTGGCTAACTTTTAGCCTTTATTGTACTCCTACACCCTTGTCTTTTTGGTTACTATCTAATGCTTCAAAAACAACTACTATAATTTTTTCAACTATTTTATAAAAATTCACACTTTAGTCAAAGAGATTTTGGTTTATTGGTAATGTGGAGGGTTTTTTTTTATGAATAGCCATTTTCTATTAATAAATAATATACTAAGCTTACAATTCATAGAAAAGGTCTAGTGGATACAAGATCACAAGATCACCCTGCGAGAGAAGGCCATAATCATGAACTATTCATAAAAAAACATATAATGTACCAGAAATCAAGTCTTGTTGAATACAAGACGTCAAATAAAAAAGAAATGGGAACTAAAGATGTCAGCCATATGACTAATCCTCAACCCAAAAAAATAAAATGACATTCCAAATAGACATATAAAATTAAAGTTTTGAAAACAAATGAATCATATATATTAAATGACATATTAAATGTCATAGACACATATTTGTAACATTAATAGAAAATTCAACATAGATATTATCTCCTTACATGACGAACTCCACCTAAATAACATATCAGAAACTGGACTCTATATAAGCAATTGACTAGTTTGGTGTTTGATTTTATTGAATAGGGTCGAAAAGCACTACGTTGATATTCTCAAGCATTACATAAGGAGATGAGAAGCCATAGGTGTTGAGGTAGAAAAGCTGGATGAGTTTGAGTGTAGCCCAATACAATTGCTTACATTCTTGAGGGAGAAAACTGTTGGAATATTAAATGCAGACGGTCATTTCTCCCTAGGGCCAAATGCCCACCTACCTCCTGACGACCAACAAAAAAGATAGAAACATAAATGTGGTGGGTGAGTTTTCAAATTTAGAAATGGGGGGAAAATATTTTGCAAGTATAACAAAAAGAATGATCAAATTCATTCAACCAGTAGACAAGAGGGAGAAGAAGAGCATATCAGAAGTTGTAGAGAAAGAAGAAGAGAGAAGTGATCAATAGATCTAGACATCAGAGTGCAGAGAAAAGGAAGTTCATTTCGTGCCTGCAATTGTACGTGTTTCTTCTCTTATCATTCTATAAGTTTATCATTTCTTTGATTCGACCTTTTGAAGTAGTGATTGCTCCAGGCATTGTAGTATGCAGCCATTAGAGCTGTATGTTTGAAGTTTAAAGTTTAAAGTTTTTTAGTTTAGGGTTATTTTAGGGTTTTCTAGTTAAAGCCGAATGCTCCTAGTTTTGTAATAGTTTGAATCAAGTTGAATACTAAACAAGCAGGCATACATGATTCCATTACTTCTTGTTCATTGTATTTGTGAAGTTTATTGTTGAATATTTTCAAACTTTGGGTCTCTGATTTTAATGGTGAACATATTCACATCATAAGCCTGCAGTCGGTATTCGCTTTGGTAGAAGTCATTCTCTACAGTGGCTACCGAGTTCACTCGGTGCCTTCTTCAACTAAGTTCCACTCTCCTGTGCCTACTGAGTTGCTCTTCAACCAAGCTCACTCAGTATCCAGTGTCTACCGAGTTTCTTCATTCAATCGAGCTCACTCAGTATCCAGTGTCTATTGAGTCTCTTCATTTATCAAGCTCACTCAGTATCCTTTGGTTACCGAGTTGTTTATTCTTCATTTACCGAGCTCACTTAGTAAACTCTCCTACCACCTATTTTCTTTGGTTATCGAGCAAATTTTGTTACTTGGTAATAGTTGATCCCAAGAAAATTTTTAGGGTTAGGTTGTGAGTTTGAATTTAATCTTGATTTTATAATTTCTCACATGGTATCAGAGCTTTGAGGCCCCGTATCCACAGTGAGTTAGGGCATTTTGTTTTCTTGGGGTATTTGACATGGTAGGAGATGTAGGAAAGATATGGCAATAGCCACCATCATTCAATGGGAAAAATTATGATACATGGGCAAAGAAGATGAAGACCATTATGGTTGCAAATGATTTATGGGAGTTTGTAGTTAATGGGTTCAATGATGTGACTGATCCAAATCAGTATGCTGCCCTCACAAATGAACAAAAGAGTCATTTAAAAGAGTCAGGGAGGAAAGATGCAAAGGCATTAAGTCTTATTGAAGCAGCAATGACAGAGACTATTTTTCCCAAGATTGCAGCAACAAATTATGCAAAGGAAGCATGGGATATCCTTGAGACAAACTTGAAGGGGACTGATAAAGTCCATACAGTAAAGCTGCAGAATATAAGGAGGGAGTTTGAGAACCTTCAGATGAAGGAAAATAAATCAGTTGTAGACTTTAGTTCAAGGACCTCCAATGTGATTAACCAACTGAAGTGAAATGGAGAAGACTATCAAGAGCAGAGGATAGTGGAAAAGATATTGAGGAGTTTACCTCATAAATATAACAATCTGGTCATGACCATAGAAGAGGCAAAAGACCTCACTATTTTGACAATGGATGAGTTGATGGGTACACTTCAAACCCATGAGCATAGGATCAATAGATCTACTTCTTCATCTTCCCAAGAGAAAGCATTCAAGGCTCAGTCAAATCCAAGAGGAAGGGGGAGAGGAAGAACTGGCACAGGCAAGAACTCCAGAGATAGAGGCCGAGGTAATGGAGGACAAAGGAATGCTATAGCAGAAAGCTCATGAAGAGTAGATGGAGCAAGTAGCTCACAAAATACCTCAAGAGGAAGTAAGAAAAACTACAACTCAAATAAGAGTAATGTAGAATGCTACTACTATCATAAATATGGGCATTATGCAAATGAATGCTGGAAGAAGCAGAATGATTAGTCAGGACAAGCAAATGTGGTTGATCTGAATATGGGAAGTGGACCCAATGCTGCTGCCTTCATCATGTGTAATGTTGGTGAAGAAGGAAGCCCTAAGGTTTGGTACCTTAACAGTCGATGTAGCAACCATATGAGTGGTAATGAAACCCCGTTTTCATTCATTGACAAGAGTTTCAAATCAGAAATTGAGATGGGTAACAATGGAACCCTACCAGTAGTGGGCAAAGGATCTATTATGGTCTGCACCAAGAAAGGTGAGAAGAAGGAAATACAAAATCTGTATTTTTCCCCTGGTATGAAGCACAATTTGATGAGCATTGGTCAGCACATTCAAAATGGATACAAAGTGCTGATGGAGAATGACATGTGTGTCATTCAAGAAAAGGATGAGAGCAAGAATTTACTTGCAACAGTTCAAATGACCAAGAACAGAATGTTTCCCTTGAGGATAGAGACATGTTTCTCATCTCAAGTTGGTGCTGCACCTCCCATACAATCAGCTTTAAGGAGTGTGATTGAAGACCCCTCATGACTATGGCACCTCAGGTATGGTCATCTCAGCTATGTTGGTTTAAATTTATTGTCAAATAAAAGAATGGTAGAAGGTTTTCCATGAATAGGAAATTCATGTGACAAGTGTGAGGCTTGTATTTTGGGTAAGCAACATAGGCTTCCCTTTAATTCTAAAAATTCTAGGAGGGCTAGATATCCATTAAAGTTAGTGCATATTGACCTAGTCGATCCTATTCAAGCTACTTCCATTGGGGGAAGTACTTATTTCATGACATTCATTGATGATTTCAGTCATAGGACATGGGTGTATTTTTTAAAGAACAAATATGAAGCATTTGATAAATTTGTAGAATTTAAAGCCTAGGCTGAAAGGGAATGTGGACACTATATCAAGGTCATAAGATCAGATAGAGGAGAGGAGTATACCTCCAATTCTTTTGTAATTTTTTGCAAGAAACATAGCATAAAGAAAGAGCTCATAGCCAGCTATACACCACAGCAAAATGGAGTGGCTGAAAGAAAGAATAGGACCATTGTTGAAATGGCAAGGAGCATGATGAAAGAGAAAGGTTTCCCAACTGAATTTTAGGGAGAGGCTATGGAAACAACAGTTTACCTAATTAATAGGTGTCCTACAAAGGCTGTCTATGATAGAATTCTAATGGAAGCATGGTCACAAAGAAGATGGATAGTTAAACACCTAAGGGTGTTTGGATGTGTTGCATATGCACATGTGCCCAAAGAGCAAAGGCAAAAATTTGATGACAAAGGTGTGAAATGCATTTTCATAGGGTACAACCTAGAATCAAAGGCATACAGATTGTATGACCCATTGAACAACAAGATGATGCTTTCAAGAGATGTGGAATTTCTTGAAAATCAGTCTTGGTATGGTTCAACTAATGAGTCATCGAATTCAAGTAAAGTGCCAATTATGAGTGAAGAAGATGCTGATGAACGGCAAGAAGGAGCAGATAGAAGAAAAGGGAAGCAGCCTCAGTCATTACCAAGCTCCTCTAGTCATGACCGAGTGTCAGTGCTAAGTAGTAGCAATGAAGATTCTAACCCCACACTCTCCTCCCTATTACTAAGAAGGACCAAGAGTCTTAGGGAGATATACCAAGATGAAAAGTATGAAGATTATGATGAGAGTGTTAATTTTGCATTATTTTCTCATAGTGATCCAATATATTTTGAAGAAGCTATTAAAGAGAAGAAATGGTGTAAGGCCATGGATGAGGAAATAGATGCTATAGAAAGGAATGAGACATGGGAGCTAATTGAATTGCCTCCCAAGAAGCAAGTGATTGGAGTGAAATGGGTCTACAAGACCAAATGCAATGTTGAAGGAAAGATTGATAGGCATAAGGCAAGGCTGGTAGTCAAGGGCTACAAACAACAGTATGATAGAGATTATGATGAGACATATGCCCCTGTTGCAAGAATAGAAACTGTGCATGCTGTCATAGCAATCGCAGCTCAACACAAATGAAAGGTATATCAAATGGATGTGAAGTCCACCTTCCTAAATGGTGTATTGAAGGAAGAAGTCTATGTGGAGCAGCCACCTGGTTATGAAGTAGCAGGTGAAGAGAACAAAGTATATAGATTGAAGAGAGCTCTTTATGGGCTCAAGCAAGCTCCAAGGGCATGGTACAGTAGGATTGACTCATATTTGATGAGCAGTGGCTTTAGCAAAAGCAATGGTGAGCCTACTCTCTACATCAAGGAATCAAATGGTAATGTGTTGATTGTTGTCTTGTATGTAGATGATTTGATTTTTACTGGAAATGACAAGGCTCTAATAGGTGAATTCAAAGAGGTCATGAAAAATGAATTTGAGATGACAAATCTATATCTCTTGAAATATTTTCTAGGCATAAAAGTAAAACAAATACATGATGGCATCTTCATCTCTTAAGAAAAATATGTAGGGCACATCTTGGTGAGATTTAAAATGCAGAATAGTAAGCCAGCCCCCACACCAATAGCAGTAGGTCTGAAGTTGAGCAAGAAGACTCTAACAAGAGAGTGGATCCAACATTATACAAGAGTATGGTTGGAAGTTTAATGTATTTGACTGCAACTCAACCAGACCTAATGCATGCAGTAAGTCTAATTTTTAGATTTATGGAAACACCAAAGGATTCCCATTGGCAAGCGGGAAAAAGGATCCTAAGGTATGTGAAAGGTACCAAGGGATTTGGAATTTTGTATACTACAAATGATGATTTCAAGTTGGTTGGTTACACAGATAGTGATTGGGTTGGAAGTATAGATGATAAGAAGAGCACTTCCAGATACATGTTTCATATGGGATCGGGTGCAATTTCATGGGCATCCAAGAAGCAACCTATTGTTGCTCAATCTATAGCAGAGGTTGAATACATAGCAGAAAATGCAGCAACATGTCAGGCTATTTGGCTAAGGAGGATCTTGATAGATTTAAATGAAAGGCAAGGAGATGGAACCACAATTTATTGTGACAACATCTCATCTATTGCATTGTCAAAGAGTCCTGTCTTCCATAGGAGAAGCAAGCATATTGAGATCAGATATCACTTCATCAGAGAGTTGGTGGAGAATGGGGATATCAAAATTGAATATTGCAAGTTTGAGTAGTAGCTAGCAAACATTTTCACAAAGCCATCAGGCATTGGGACTTTTGTACACCTAAGAGAGAGTCTTCATGTAGTTGATTTGAATCAGCAGTGGTCCTTGTTTGTTTGGCTCGGGACAAAGGGGGAGTGTTAGAATATTAAATGCAGATGGTCATTTCTCCCTGGAGCCAAATGCCCACCTACCACCTGACGACCAGCAGAACAGATAGAAACATAAATGCGGTGGGTGAGTTTTCAAATTTAGAAATGGTGGGAAAACATTTGGCAAGTATAACAAAAGAAATGATAAGATTGATTCGACTAGTAGACAAGAGGGAGAAGAAGAGAAAATCAAAAGTTGCAGAGAAGGAAGAAGAGAGAAGTGATCAATAGATCTAGACGTCAGAGTGTAGAGAGAAAGAAGTTCATTTCATGCCTGCAGTTGCATGTGTTTCTTCTCTTGTCATTCTGTAAGTTTATCATTTGTTTGATTCGACCTATCGAAGTAGTGATTGCTTTAGGCATTATAGTATGCAGCCATTAGAGCTACAAGTTTGAAGTTTAAAGTTTTTCAGTTTTTCAGTTTTTCAGTTTAGGGTTATTTTAGGGTTTTTTGGTTAAAGCCGAATGCTCCCAGTTTTTCAATAGTTTGAATCAAGTTGAATAGTAAGCAAGCACGCATGCATGATTCCATTGCTTCTTTTTCATTGTATTTGTGAAGTTTATTGTTGAATATTTTTAAGCTTTGGGTCTCTGGTTTTAATGGTGAACATATTCACGTCATAAGCCTGAAATCGATATTGGCTTTGGTAGAAGTCATTCTCTACAATGGCTATCGAGTTCACTCGGTGCCTTCTTCTATCGAGTTCCACTCTCCTGTGCCTACCGAGTTGCTCTTCAACTGAGCTCACTCGGTATCCAACGTCTACAGAGTTTCTTTATTCAACCGAGCTCACTTGGTATCCAGTGTCTACCGAGTTTCTTCATTTATTGAGCTTGCTCAGTATCCTTTGGTTACCGAGATGTTTATTCTTCATTTATCGAGCTCACTCGGTAAACTCTCTTGCCACCTATTTTCTTTGGTTACCAAGAAAACTTTGTCACTCCATAATAGTTGTTCTTGAGAAAATTTTTAGGGTTAGGTTGTGAGTTTGAATTTAATCTTGATTTTATAATTTCTCACAAAAATTAGGGTCCACCAACTTTTTCAGTATTTTTAATGTGTTTTCATTTAACGTTTCTCTAATCCATTCAATAGCATTCTCAACAGATGATTCTCGGTGTTCTCTCATGAACAGCGACATAGCATTGAGCTTTCCTTCCCTGCTCTCCCTCTGCAATGCATAAGAATAATTTACTTTTCTTTCCAACCTTTTTTAAATGATAAAATTTGTTCAGCATTAAAATGTACAATTCAGTTGTTTATTACTTCAATTTTATGAAATTATTTGCATCAATGTCTTCCATCATATTTTATGATATATTATCTGAATATAAAATGAAAACGAGAACTGATTATATCTTTTGACTAATATTTATAGATATTAAGGTGTAATCTAGATGTTAATAGAAATGGATTTCTAGCATCAATTTTTTTTTAATAAATACAATGAAAATTTAATGTTTCTAATATATAACTTAATTGTCCTAAACTATTGAATACCTCATTGCTCTGAAGATCATTCAAAAGCTGCCCACAAAGACTTGTGAGTTGCAAAAGACTATTGTACTCATGATGATGGATGGTTTCCTCTAAAATTTTAGGCCCTAAAAGACACATTGATCCAAAAATCATGGGTTCAACACAAAATGATATTTCTCCATTTTTTATGTATTCCTGCATTGATGGTTTATCTCCAGTCTTAGTCCATTCAACCTCCTTCATCACTGACCTTGCTAACATGTACCACTATATAGAATAATAAATGAATTTTTTAGGATCATTCTAATGGGATGCTTAATTTATTTAATAATTAAAAAGGTACTTTATACAGATTCTTCTGAAATACAAAATTTTAGTTTATGCTAAAACTTATACGTACAGTCTTTCTTAAATAGGTGTTGGTATCCCAGTTTTGATAAGCCCAAGCATCTTGGGCGAGACTATTGGCAGTATTGTATACTGCTAAGAAAAAAACTCTTACATTCTTTGAACAACTGCAAATCTCTGTTGGATCCCATCTGTAATAGAAATACAGTAGAAGCAATTAATTAGTGACTCCTTTCTACATATGAAGATTAGGATATCTAATGTTCAATTAATTTATTTGAAATATAAACTTGCAACTTTTAAAAAAATCATTATTAATACTTGAAATAAATGATATAAATGTATTAACATTTAAAATGTACATCTGAAATCTAACATTCCTATACCTAATATTCTTTTATAATGACTTCCATGCAAATATTAATTATAAAAAGTCATCATATATATGTCACTTGAGAATTTGAGGAAGTCATAATAAAATTACCTTTAATAGCTTCAAGAAAGCCTTCAAGCTCTTCGGTGGAGCCCCCCACATCAAAAAAATCATTTGTTACTAGGGCGAGAAGTATACTCTTAGTCCATATGATCCGAACATTAGACATTTCGGGCCAAAAAAGTGTTGATGCAGCACTGAAGTAGGCAAATATGAGCTTTTGTTGAGCAAATTTTAGGTCACTGAGTTTACCATCTACGTACCATCTATTATTGCAGACATCAATGTAGACTTTTGTTAATGTAATTTTAAGGTTTTCATACTAATAGTATTTTCACTAACGTATGAAGGTTTCATCAAATAATTTTTCAAAAGATTCTATGTGATTCAATTTAATTTAACATGAATGTGATTGGAATAAAAAAGATGAATTTAATTAAAATATTAACATAGATTAAATTTTAATATCTACAAAATGTTAATCATAAAATATTATTCAACAAGATTATCTAAATAATATTAAATTATTTATATTAAATTTCATGCCTTCTTATATGATTATTGTTGATTCTCTTGTATTTAAAAGAAGTATACTTACTTTTCTAATCTTTTCAGGTCTTCTTGAAATATTGTTTGGCAAAGATTGTAGTCACTTTTAGCTAATGTTAAAAAATGTGGATTTCCAATACATGGAATCTTGCAATTTCATGGAAAGGTCCAATAATTAGGATTTTGTCATGAGGGGGCCTAGTCAAAAGGTTGTTATTATATTAAAAAATGGTAATTAAAGGGTTGTATACACAAGATTTTAAAAGTAAATTATATTAAAAGTTACTTGTAGGAGGTCTTTCCAATCTGAATATCATCAAATTCTTGTGTTTCAATGTATCTTCAATGTTCTATTCTTTCCACACTGGCCACCAAAGGGACACCCAGTACATGATCAACCTAAATAAAATAAATCGAACCATGAAAATATAAATGAAAAGAATAATCTAAAACATTTGTCATTTGCATGTAAATTATAACATAATTACCTCTTTTTGAAGATCATTGTTGACTTGATTTTTTACATCCATTGTCATATTCTTCTTAATATTGACAAGATGACTTTGAGAGAAAAACTTTACTTCTTCCATAACACTCTCACCGGGAAGCATCAATTGAGATGCTTTGTACAAATTCAACATAGCCATAACATTTCGTTTGATCTCTCCTCCAGATTGTAGGAAGTTTCCATCATTCAAATACTTCATAAAAAGATTTGCACATGATGACTAATTTCATTAGTATGAAAAAGAAATGTAATTCGTGATGCATCTAGGGTATGTGCAGAATCATGGTGTGCCAAAAAGTGGCAATCTAAAAAATATATAGTTCTAAAATGCCTCAAACCATTTCACAATCTATTTGAACTTTTTTCCCACCCACCCTGATACTAAATGGTAATAATTAATATATCTATAAGGTCTACTATATCTTTTGATACCAACCCTATATGGTCAACGTTAAAAACATCATAAAAATATGTTTTTGGCCTATTTTTATGTAATTTTTACTTCAACCATGTAGCTGATGACTTTTTTTTTTTTGCTAAAGTTTGATGAAACGAAAAGAGTTTCTTAAGAATGTTCTTATCTTTCCATAAATTCTAGGTTTTTCAAATTATGATTTTACTAAGTAATTATTTCTTATTTTCTAATGAAGTTACGTATAAAGTGCTAACTAACATAGTACTTGAAAAAAAACTATAACTTTCAAATGGTAAAACATTTTTTAAATTCAAAAGATGCATCACATTCTATGTTTCTTCCACTATAAGGAAAAAAATAAAAATAAAAATTTTGCAGAGTTTTGAATTAGTTAAGGTGCTCATACACAAGATTTTTTTATTCCAAAATTTCTAACGTCAAAAATTAATTATTTATTATTTATTTATAATAAAAATACCCAGAATATGTGTCACATCTAGGCATGAGTCTACTACTTATATATAGAATATTAATAAAAAATATTATCATTTGGTTTTGATTAAGGTGGTTAGACATACGTCTACTTCTTATTTTTGTTCTAACATTTTTGTAATATTGCATTAAAATTAAAAATTTTGACCAATCAATTTTATTTTTCTAAGATAAGTCCTAGTAGTTTAGAAACTAGAATCAATTTCCTAAAGATTCATTTCTCTCAACTTTTTGATATAAATCTAATAACAAGTAGAAAATTGTGCATCAAGTTGACATAACCCCAATTTTCTAATTTTTTATTGCCACTTAAGAACATAGTTTGGTTGACCATGATCTTGCACATACCTTCTATGTATTTCTACATTCTAGTAGTCCATTATTATTTGAAACTGAAACTGCCATGATGACTAAAGTTAAATATCAACCATAATTGCTACCCATGCCTAATAAAACAGTGAAAGGCAATCAATCAAAAAGTTAACTATAAACAGACCTGGAGATACATCATATCCATTCCATCGTAGAATTCTAAAACTGAGAGAACTATTGATTATGTCCAATGCTGGTGATATTCCCTAGATTATTTCGTTCTCTATCCAGCATCTATACATTATAAATATATTGATGTCAGAAAAAGTTCAAAGCTAAGTATAAAACTATAAAATCCAATCATAATAAGAAACTGAACCATGAATTTTCTATAGACATTATCTAGTTCATGTCTTATCTCGCATTCAAAATGTCTTGCTATACCTAACCTCTCCAACCTATCCACCATTGAAAGACCAGCCATCCACTTTATAGGACAAACACTAGTCACTGCAACAACATAATAATGTATGTTTAATGTCAATGACCATAAAATTGAACCAAATCATACGCACAAAATTTTAAGAAACAAACCTCCATTTTCTGAATTTTCTAGCATCGACTTTAAATACGCAAGGCAACTAGATCTTCTAGTATGCATTAGAGCACAAGCAGTTGCAGAGGGAGAATGAAAGAGTGATCCATCTTTGCTCTCATGTCTAAACACTTTATTCCAATCAACAATGTTCTGAATACCCTCAATGGTGAAAACCAAGGATGGTTTATACTTATCCAGATGATCTATTCTTATGCTGCAATAGTGAAAGAAATGCTCAACTATAAGAAAAATCAAAACATTTATTGGAAGTCAAAATTATTGAATTACATAACCAATTGAAAAAAAAAACCTTTTAAGGGTTTCTTGTCGCTTCATGAGCATCAATTCTATAAGAGGTGAATCATAAGGAAATTCTAAGCATAGGTCTCTTGCATCCTCTAGCATTGCTGCAAAGATCAGGTCAAATCCAATGGGACTGTACCAATCCTCATTGGCTATTTGTCCAATGTTTTCTTTTAAAAACCTCAAACCTATACAAGAATAAAAAGAGATCTAAAATCTTATAAATGTATATCTTATAATCTTGATATGGACATGTCAATAAATATTCTTTTAACAATAAAATGAAAAGAAAAATTTTAACAAATGGACTTGTGTTTCGAATTAATTCTTACCCATGTTCACATTTTCTACGCCAAGATTCCATCTTTTAAGGGCAATAATACATGCCAACGTGTGAGAAAGATTGTCTTTAACATATGACAAGTTTGGTAATCCCCAAGATCCATCAGACAATTGATTGTCTATTATCCATATAAGACATTGTGAGAATTGTGGGAATTGAGAGTTCTCCAAATTGGGGACCCTGGCTACCCAAGCTGTATCGTAAGGTGAAACATATGCATGTCCCCTTTCAATTTCTGAAAATAAAACTCTTATCCTCATAATGTCTACATGTCTACAATCAAAAGTAGAGGTAGATTGTTTTCTACTCTTATGAACAACCTACCAAATTAACCAAAAGCACAAATATTAAATCCAACATAGATATAAAAATATTCTTATGAAATACATATAATAATGAAAAATAAATTTATGTACACATCTACTATTATTGTTTCAGGAATGAATATGGTCACTGGTAAATATCTAGTATATTTGTATTCTAATCATTGTGAAAATCAAATCTACTCCAGATTCCATGACATTTGAAACAAATAATAATAAAACAAAAGTAGGTGAAACTAGATATTTATATATTTACGTTGGAAGAATCTGTTTCAAGGAGTGTACTTGCATTTGACGACTTCACAACCTGATATGATCTTTTACAATAAGAAACATAAGCCATAGAAGATCCTGTGAATAAATGATAATAAAGTATTAGTAAAGAACTAAAATATCAGCAAAAAATTAATTCTTACTTTTGGGTGTAGGAAAAATTATTTGTAAACTGTCCCCTAATGTTATCAATGGAAATCTGGAAAGAAAAATAACTTCATTTGCTGGTCTAAAACAAAATACTGATTTTGCATTGTCCATTAGAGGAAAATGCTGATCTGAAACAAAAAACACAAAATGCTCATCTGATTTTACCTGCAAATTTGGTGGAAAGATTATATTTTGAATTTCTCAATCGCCACTTAGAAAAATCCGTAAAGTTTGCAGCAATATTTTGTTGACGGGTAGTTGCAAAGTTTGCAGCAAAAAATGGGATGGCAAAAAGATTAAGAGATCCCATTTTGCGGACTGAATGAATGACAATAATCTGATTTTCTCATGTTAATTGATGTTCGATATAGTGATGAATGTTTATAAAAGACAAAGATGAAATATTTAGGGAAACTCAAACGTTTTGCATCTGATTATAGTCCAGGCAACAATAATTTACCTGAGAATTCGTGAAGAACAATGTTCTTGCCTTTTATTTAGGCGTTCATAAACAAAAGCAAAGGCAGTAGACAAGATTTTATAATCCACCTATAATAACGAATTGCAAAGGCAAGAAAATCTTAATGTAGTAGCCTGTAAAGTTTATAATCCACCTATATTCATTATATTACTATTTACGAATTGCAAAGGCAAGAAAATCTTGATGTAGTAGCCTGTAAAGTTTATAATCCACCCATCTTCATTATATTGCTATTTATTTTTATGCTGACCTTTTCTTATATTTAAAGTGTACGTTTGGTAATACAATTACTATTTTATATAGATTCTATATATAGAGTAGAGACAAAAAGTTACTGGTAAACTTTTTCAAATATGGAATATGGAATATGTTA
Source organism: Cupressus sempervirens (assembly GCA_028749045.1). NCBI lineage: Eukaryota > Viridiplantae > Streptophyta > Pinopsida > Cupressales > Cupressaceae > Cupressus > Cupressus sempervirens. Next base: position 395,618,654 of record CM053786.1, read on the forward strand.
AGGCTTTTTGTATTTTTTTTGTCCTATATAGATTTTATATATAAATAGGAGAGAGAAACGTAGTAGATAGGGCTAACTTTGGCAACATATGGAATATTGTAAGGCTTTTGCTTTTGTTTTAAATGTAAAATGAACATTTAACTACTGAAAATTAAGATTTGAAGATGTGACTAATCACACAACATGTTAAAATAACACACTATTGAAATTTGCCAAAAAAATGATTTTTTCAAGGTTCAGTTTGTTAGATATGAATGATATGGTGCAAAAGAGAGAATATATTATTATATTATATTATATTATTTTGACTTTATTTTAAAATTTGTCATATCATTATTTATTTAGTGGTCAATGTTATGAAAAATATATAAAATAAAACAAAACAACTGATACAGGGTACACCAAGTTGAATGTGCATTAAGTATAGTGCCCCCTAATCGAGTACATAATAGATTTCAAAGATAATCCAAAAACTTCATTTTTGGTAATTAGTTAGTCACGCTTTTGGTGTGGAGAAAGAGAACAAGTCATGGTTGCCATCTATCAATCACCCTAGATGGGATTTAATTTTCTTTTTCTTTTTCACCTCTATCCAAT
>CM053786.1:395624250-395638270 GCA_028749045.1 Cupressus sempervirens
GAAATTTCAGGCCCTAAAAGACACATTGATCCAAAAATCATGGGTTCAACACCAAATGATATTTCTCCATTTTTTATGTATTCCTGCATTGATGGTTTATCTCCGGTCTTAGTCCATTTAGCCTCCTTCATCACTGACCTTGCCAACATGTACCACTGTATGGAATAATACATGAATTTTTTAGGGTCACTCTAATGGGATGTTCAATTTATTTGACAAAGATATTTCTAGCGGTACTTTATATAGATTTTTCTGAAACATAAATTTTAGTTTATGCTAAAACTTATACGTACAGTCTTTCTTAAATAGGTGTTGGTATCCCAGTTTTGATAAGCCCAAGCATCTTGGGCGAGACTATTGGCAGTATTGTATACTGCTGAGAACAAAACTTTTACATTCTCTGAACAACTGCAAATCTCTATTGGATCCCATCTGCAATAGAAATACAGTAGAAGCAATTAATTAGTGACTCCTTTCTACATATGAAGATTATGATATCTAATGTTCAATTAATTTATTTGAAATATAAACTTTTAGCTTTCAAAAAAATCATTATTAATACTTGAAATAAATGATATAAATGTATTAACATTTAAAATGTACATCTGAAATCTAACATTCATATACCTAATATTCTTTTATAATGACTTCCATGCAAATATTAATTATAAAAAGTCATCATATATATGTCACTTGAGAATTTGAGGAAGTCATAATAAAATTACCTTTTAATAGCTTCAAGAAAGCCTTCAAGCTCTTCAGTGGAGCCCCCCACATCAAAAAAATCATCTGTTACTAGGGCGAGAAGTATACTCTTAGTCCATATGATCCGAACATCAGACATTTCGGGCCTAAAAAGTGTTGATGCAGCACTGAAGTAGGCAAATATGAGCTTTTGTCGAGCAAATTTTAGGTCACCGAGTTTAGAATCTACGTACCATCTATTATTGCAGACATCAATGTAGACTTTTGTTAATGTAATTTTAAGGTTTTCATACTAATAGTATTTTCACTAATGTATGAAGGTTTCATCATATAATTTTTCAAAAGATTCTATGTGATTCAATTTAATTTAACATATGAATGTGATTGGAATAAAAAAGATGAATTTAATTAAAATATTAATATAGATTAAATTTTAATATCAACAAAATGTTAATCATAAAATATTATTCAATAAGATTATCTAAATAATATTAAATTATTTATATTAAATTTCATGCCTTCCTATATGATTATTGTTGATTCTCTTGTATTTCAAAGAAGTATACTTACTTTTCCAATCTTTTCAGGTCTTCTTGAAATATTGTTTGGCAAAGATTGTAGTCACTTTTAGCTAATTTTAAAAAACATGGATTTCCAATACATGGAATCCTGCAATTTCACCGAAAGGTCCAATAATTAGGATTTTGTCATGAGGAGGCCTAGTCAGAAGGTTGTTATTATATTAAAAAATGGTAATTAAAGGGTTGTATACGCAAGATTTTAAAAGTAAATTATATTAAAAGTTACTTGTAGGAGGTCTTTCCAATCTGAATATCATCAAATTCTTGTGTTTCAATGTATCTTCGATGTTCTATTCTTTCCACACTGGCCACCCAAGGGACACCCAGTACATAATCGACCTAAATAAAATAAATCCAACCATGAAAATATAAATGAAAAGAATATTCTAAAACATTTGTCATTTGCATGTAAATTATAACATAATTACCTCTTTTTGAAGATCATTGTTGACTTGATTTTTTACATCCATTGTCATATTCTTCTTAATATTGACAAGATGACTTTGAGAGAAAAACTTTACTTCTTCCAAAACACTCTCACCAGGAAGCGTCAATTGAGATGCTTTGTACAAATTCAACATAGCTATGACATTTTGTTTGCTCTCTCCTCCAGATTGTAGGAAGTTTCCATCATTCAAATACTTCATAAAAAGATCTGTACATGATGACTAATTTCATTCGTTTGAAAAAAAATATAATTCGTGATGCATCTATGTATTTCTAAATTCTAGTAGTCCATTATTATTTGAAACTGAAACTGCCATGATGACTAAAGTTAAATATCAACCATAATTGCTACCCATGCCTGAAAAAACAGTGAAAGGCAATCAATGTAAAAGTTAACTATAAACAGACCTGGAGATACATCATATCCATTCCATCGTAGGATTCTAAAACTGAGAGAACTATTGATTATGTCCAATGTTGGTGATATTCCCTGGATTATTTCGTTCTCTATCCAGCATCTATCCATTATAAATATATTGATGTCAGAAAAAGTTCGAAGCTAAGTATAAAACTATAAAATCCAATCATAATAAGAAACTGAACCATGAATTACCTATAGACATTATCTAGTACATGTCTTATCTCGCATTCAAAATGTCTTGCTATACCTAACCTCTCCAACCTATCCACCATTGAAAGACCAGCCATCCACTTTATAGGATAAACGCTAGGCACTGCAACAACATAATAATGTATGTTTAATGTCAATGACCATAAAATTGAACCAAATCATACGCACAAAATTTTAAGAAACAAACCTCCATTTTCTGAATTTTCTAGCATCGACTTTAAATACGCAAGGCAACTAGATCTTCTAGTATGCATTAGAGCACAAGCAGTTGCAGAGGGAGAATGAAAGAGTGATCCATCTTTGCTCTCATGTCTAAACACTTTATTCCAATCAACAATGTTCTGAATACCCTCAATGGTGAAAACCAAGGATGGTTTATATGTATCCAGATGATCTATTCTTATGCTGCAATAGTGAAAGAAATGCTCAACTATAAGAAAAATCAAAACATTTATTGGAAGTCAAAATTATTAAATTACATAACCAATTGAAAAAAAATACCTTTTAAGGGTTTCTTGTCGCTTCATGAGCATCAATTCTATAAGAGGTGAATCATAAGGAAGGTCTAAGCATAGGTCTCTTGCATCCTCTAGCATTGCTGCAAAGATCAGGTCAAATCCAATGGGACTGTACCAATCCTCATTGGCTATTTGTCCAATGTTTTCTTCTAGAAACCTCAAACCTATACAAGAATAAAAAGAGATCTAAAATCTTATAAATGTATATCTTATAATCTTGATACGGACATGTCAATAAATATTCTTTTAACAATAAAATGAAAAGAAAATTTTAACAAATGGACTTGTGTTTCAAATTAATTCTTACCCATGTTCACATTTTCTACGCCAAGATTCCATCTTTTAAGAGCAATAATACATGCCAACGTGTGAGAAAGATTGTCTTTAACATATGACAAGTTTGGTAATCCCCAAGATCCATTAGACAATTGATTGTCTATTATCCATATAAGACATTGTGGGAATTGTGGGAATTGAGAGTTCTCCAAACTGGGGACCCTGGCTACCCAAGCTGTATCATAAGGTGAAACATATGCATGTCCCCTTTCAATTTCTGAAAATAAAACTCTTATCCTCATAATGTCTACATCTCTATAATCAAAAGTAGAGGTGGATTGTTTTCTATTCTTATGAACAACCTACCAAATTAACCAAAAGCACAAATATTAAATCCAACATAGATATAAAAATATTCTTATGAAATACATATAAAAATGAAAAATAAATTTATGTACACATCTACTATTATTGTTTCAGGAATGAATATGGTCACTGGTAAATATCTAGTATATTTGTATTCTAATCATTGTGAAAATCAAATCTACTCCAGATTCCATGACATTAGAAACAAATAATAATAAAACAAAAGTACGTGAAACTAGATATTTATATATTTACGTTGGAAGAATCTGTTTCAAGGAGTGTACTTGCATTTGACGACTTCACAACCTGATATGATCTTTTACAATAAGAAACATAAGCCATAGAAGATCCTGTGAATAAATGATAATAAAGTATTAGTAAAGAACTAAAATATCAGCAAAACATTAATTCTTACTTTTGGATGTAGGAAAAATTATTTGTAAACTGTCCCATAATGTTATCAATGGAAATCTGGAAAGAAAAATAACTTCATTTGCTGGTCTAAAACAAAATACTGATTTTGCATTGTCCATTGATCTGAAACGAAAAAACACAAAATGCTCATCTGATATTACCTGCAAATTTGGTGGAAAGATTATATTTTGAATTTCTCAATCGCCACTTAGGAAAATTTGTAAAGTTTGCAGCAATATTTGGTTGACGGGTAGTTGCAAAGTTTGCAGCAAAAATTGGGATGACAAAAAGATTAAGAGATCCCATTTTGCGGAGTGAATGAATGACAATAATCTGATTTTCTCATGTTGATTGATGTTCAAATATAGTGATGAATGTTTATAAAAGACAAAGATGGAATATTTAGGGAAACTCAAATGTTTTGCATCTGATTATAGTCCAGACAACAATAATTTACCTGAGAATTCGTGAAGAACAATGTTCTTGCCTTTTATTTAGGCGTTCATAAACAAAAGCAAAGGCAGTAGACAATATTTTATAATCCACCTATAATCCACCTATAATAACGAATTACAAAGGCAAGAAAATCTTAATGTAGTAGCCTGTAAAGTTTATAATCCACCTATCTTCATTATATTACTATTTACGAATTGCAAAGGCAAGAAAATCTTGATGTAGTAGCCTGTAAAGTTTATAATCCACCTATCTTCATTATATTGCTATTTATTTTTATCCTGACCTTTTCTTATATTGAAAGTGTACGTTTGGTAATACAATTACTATTTTATATAGATTCTATATATAGAGTAGAGACAAAAAGTTGCTGTCAAACTTTGTCAATATGGAATATGGAATATGTTAAGGCTTTTTGTTTTTTTTTTGTCTTATATAGATTCTATAGATAAATAGGAGAGAGAAACATAGTCGATAGGGCTAACTTTGTCAACATATGGAATATTGTAAGGCTTTTGCTTTTGTTTTAAATGTTAAATGGACATTTAACTACTTAAAATTAAGATTTGAAAATGTGACTCATGTAATGCCCCGCCAAGGGATCCAAAGAATTAACTTAGAATTCCACTAAGTTTGGTAGCATTTTTTTTTTTAAACATGAAAGTAAATACCACATATAAGTTATGCATAATAACGGAAGCAATAGCAAAATTCATTTGAAAGTAAACATAACATACATAACAGATTACATTCTTTAAAATCCCTTAATGTTGAATTACATCCAAATTAACTAACATACATGAATCCATCTAGTACAACAACCACATGAAATAATAATGATAAGTTCAATGTTTATACATTACATTTCAAATGCTCAATCATCCACTGTACATGTCACATGGTATGACAAGCTCAAAAGAATATACATATGTAGAGTAAGGTACATCATCCTATTCTAATCCATGATACATCAAAGTAACAATAATCACATGATACAACATCATAGAGGATCAAACATAATAAACTAAGTGCACGGTTTTGCCCAACCGTTAATAGCATCATTAGACCATCGTGGATCCTAGCCATCCCTCCGTGCATAACATTCCAAATCACCAAAGAGATCATCGGTATTAACATAGTAGGAATGTCACTCCTAACATATACAACATCATATGTAAAAAGTAATCTATCATACAAATATAAGCATAAGCTAACATCATCTAACATATGCTAATCATCAATGAAAGGATACATATCCACCATCATGAAGGATGCATCAGCCATGATGTCTCAATGAATCTCAAATGATAAGAGTGGAAAATGCACTACCACCCGACCGCGTGGTACCTAAGTGGTCCACTCCCACCGTGCTGAGGAGATAATCTCAAGTCCCAAACAAACTATCCAAAATTACATAGCATAAATCTCTACAAGTCCAGGAATCTTAAAAGTATACTAACTCAAAGGTTCCAGACACAAAATCCGACATCTAATCCCAGAGGCACACAATGACATGTAGGAACCTACTATGCAAGCGAAAAAGTGTCATCGCATTTATCATGTACAAGTTACCCTGGCAGTTAGCTAAACTCCACGGGTCCATACTGATTTCATGTGGCCACTAGTATCCTCTCATACTGACGAGGCATACTACGGAATGCAAGGTCACAACCATGCGTTCTCACTACTCCCATCCTAGCTTGTACAAGCACTCAAGGCATGGGCGAGAATGAAACACTTATCTTTTTAGGTTCATTCAATTAGTATTAGGTGTGAATGTTATCACTTATTAATCCAACTTACAATGAGTTACCTTGGCAGCTTCTTAAGACCCCAGCCCCCATTGCAAGCCACTTCCCAAAACTACATGCATATATCCTACCTTAAGCTCATGGAATCATAAATCTCAAAATCACAAAAGATAATCCATAATAAAATCATCAAATATGCATAAAAGCATCAAATCTCCATGAGCAAACATTCATAGAAAATCATGACCACAACAACTCTCAATTGGCAACTGAAGTATCACTGATAATCAAAAGTATCCAATGGTTCTCAATAACCAAAATATATCTCAATCATACTGATCGAAGACTCCAAAAATGGTTGAGTCAAGCATGTCACAACATGACATTATGAATAATAAATCCACTTTACATTCCTATCATTGCGACTAGAAAATAACCAAGGATAATTGATCGATGAACAAAAATGATTAAGTCAAGTGTCTCATACATAAGAATCTCAACTATAACAATCAGTAATTACAACTAATACATAGAGCATTCCATCACATGACCATGGTTGGGTTTATAAAGATCATGATTAAAACATCATCATGACATCACAATCACATAACCCCCAAGTCTCTGGTAGACGTCCTATAACTAGTCAACACTAGTCAACCCAAAAACCCAAAACAATAGCATAGAGAATACACAATGCAAACACATGTTTTGGTTTTGCTAAATTTACAAACTTGAATTTACATGTAGAGATCTTGGTTTATGTTTCCAAGTTTAGAGAATGAATTGGAGGAACATTTTGTATGTTTGGATGAATAAAAGTTTTTTCTTAAATTCCATCTTCCAATTATAATCTTTGTTTAAAAACGTCCCCCACCAAACTAACAATTAAATTTCATTTACTTTATAAAACAATTAATTAAATCTTAAAAATTAAACAAAAGTTCACAATTATAAAAGAAATGAACCTTTGGTATAAATCATTTATCAGTTATATAATTATAATTCAAATTATTATTAACATATTTACATATTATATATATATATATATATATATATATATATATATATATATATATATATATATATATATATATATATATATATATACATACATATATAAATATATAAATTATTATTACATTTTACAAGAATAGGCCCCATCAAGAATGAGATTGATGACTTCTCTCACCTCCATTGAGGGTTTGAAGGAGAAACTAAATGTTTCCTTGAATAAGAAAAAAGAAATTGGTGCATGATTGAGAGCTCATTGATCATCTAGAAGAACAAAGTGGTTTAGATGAATTTGAAGAAGCCATTATAGACCTCATGGAAGATAATGAGAAGATGACCAAAAATCTTGCATTTGTGAAGAAGGAATAAGAAGATACTTCAACAAGAATGAGTCAAAAATAGGATGAAAATAGTTATCTTATCATGGCCAAGGATGAAGAAGAGAAGGCACTAAGTGCTATTGGCATTAAGTCAGTATTGCCATTAGTGACAACACTTATCCATATCAGTATAGCTACTGAGCTCAGCACTTAATTCTCTACTCTTACCGAGCAGTCTAGTATTAACCAAGCTTTGAAGAGTTCAAAAATTTACATTGAGCAGATAGTGGCTACCAAGCGAATACAGACAATATGAAGATCAATAGTGTCTACCAAGCTTCACAACGTCCATTGAGCAGCAAGCTTGTGTTATGCAAATTTTGTGTAAACCGAGCATTGGGAGAATTAGTGTTTACTGAGTGAAGCAATGTAAACTGAGTATCTACCGAGTGACACTACATCTACTAAGTCACCTGTGGTCACTGAGTTTAGAACTACATCGGGTGATTAGTATGGACTGAGCCTTCACTTCTACCAAGTACATGATGATGCCGAGTAATGCAGTGAACATCGTGTATTAGAAGGTCACCAAGTCAATTTAGTGAACCTGAGTTATTTACTATTGGGCCGACTTTGTAATGTATTTGTTCACTTATGTTTTGGCTGACCTTACAGATTTGTAAATTTGAAAGGTATATATGTAAGGTGTATTGTAAGATATCACATGTATGAAGAGATAGAAAAGTAATGAGAAGTATAAGCGAAAGATTATCAATAGCAGTTCAAGGAACACAACAAGGTTAATACAAAAGCAGAAAAGTTATATCTATCAAAAGAGGTGATCAGTGCAAAAAAGATCTTATCAGCAATCAGTTGTATGTAGATCCACTACTTCATCTTAATAGGTGAATCAGTTTTCTAAATCCTCCAACAAGGTAGACTTAACAGTCTTTGTACAAATCTCTTAACTGAGTGCATATTTCATTGTATGTTTGCAAATCCTCTAACAAAGTGGACCTAGTAGTCCTTTGTGCTCCTAATAGGGCATATCACCAGAAGTGGTCAATGTAATCCTTAACCAGCCAAATTTATGTTGCAGTATTGAAGTTTTGTGGCTATCATCCCCACCCCAGTTTTACTTTCTATTTGGAAGGTTTTTGGGTCACCAAAATATTGTGTTCTTTTCTGTAATGAATGTTTTAACTTTTAGTATTAATGCATATAGTAGCATAGATTGGTTTGTGACTAATTCAAAAGAAGAATTTAAGGTTACTGATTCACCCCTCCCCTCTCAATAACCTATCATATATTGAATATTTTCAACAATTGGTATCAGAGCTTTGTGGTTTTTAGGAGAAATGGATATATTTAGACTTGATAAGGCAATTGAAAATGAAAAGCTAGATCTAGAAATGGCCATAACTCAACTCAAAGAAGTAAAGAAACACCTTTCCCAATCCCTAAAAAGAAGGAAGGAACTTGCAAGACAAATGGATGACCATCAGTATGTTGAAGAGAAGATTGAAGACTTTTTCCCATCAAAGAGCTTGGATGAAGCTAATGAGGAAATCAAGGAACTCCTAGAAAAGAATGGCTCTCTATAGAAAGAAGTAAGAAAACTCAAAAGAGAGAAAGAAACCCAATCAATTAGGCTATGTGAAATATCGAAACAAAGGAATAAGGCAAATAAAGACTTGGAGGCAAGAAACAATGAAGAATAGAATCAATCGAATCAGCATGAACACCTCATTGATCAAATCACTAAAGCAAATGAAGAAATCAAGATTCTCAAAGCACAGAATGAAAGAATAAGAAGTGATCTAAATTATGAAAGGGAAATTAATGAAAGAATATTGAGAGAACTAAGACGTGAAAAGAAAATTGTTGAAAAATTAAAAAGAAAATTGTTGAAAAATTAAAGAATGACCTAAATACTAAAAAATAAATCAATGAAAGAATGTTGAAATCACAAGAAGACATGAATCAACTGATTTAGCAAAATGAGCAGAATCTTCATAAGCAAAAAGGAAAAGCAGGACTTGGATACAATGAAGAACAAGTTGAATCTTCAAGTAGGGTGTGAAAAGGAATCTAAAACCCTCATGCAATCATTGTGGGAAAATTGGTCATACATCAAACAAATGTTGGAGAAATGGAAAAGGAAAATTCAATGGAAAATGCTATAATTGCAATCAGCATGGTCACAAAGCCATTGAATGCAAGGAGAAACCAAAATTTAAAGGTAAATGTCACAAATACAAAAAGCATGGTCACAAGGCATCTCAATGTAGATCCAAATCATTCAACCTAGCGGAACAATTAGTAAAGGCAATATTTGGATGGGACTACAACACCTAGTGCAGATGTCATTATTGTGGAGAATATGGACACATTGGCATAAATTGTGCAAGGCACCACCTAAGAAAGAAAGATACTACTATAAGGTGTTACACATGCACTAAACTCGGTCATATAGCTAAAAAATGCATGAATATAGGCAAAGTTGAAGATGGAAAGAAAGTAAAGGTTGACAATATAAGGAAACAAATGAGGCAGCAATAGATTCCTAAATCTACTGAGGATTCTAGCTCAAATCATGGTAGTGAAGTCACTTAAGAAGTGGGTGACCCCATCCCGTCAAACTAAATTCCTAAGAATGAGTTGGAGGTATACTCAGCAAGAAAATCATAAGAAATTCCAAGAAATATGAGGAATGCAAATGATCCAATCAGTATTTCAGATACACTAGGAATCATAGAAAGGCTATCCTTTGTCGAGCTACATCAGAATCCACTAAGGTAAGTTGGTTGTAGACCTTACCGAGCGAGGTTGGGAACAAAGCAAATTTAGTTTGTTCACCGAGTTGATACTATTATAGAGTTAGGCCAGTGGATGATAGTCTATCATGCACTATGTCATAATGGCATCGAGCATTTATGAAAATTTCTCAACAAAAGGGGCAATTTTGACTTCATTTTTCATTGCATCCACATCATTCGAAGAACAGAGTGATTTGAAAGAGAATTATAGTGTTTTTGAGTGATTTAGCAGCAAAATCTTCATGAATGTTATCATCTACCGAGCAGTGATGGCATCTACTAGTGGAAGTAGCACTAAACCAAAGAAGGGTTCTGAAATGCTGGTTAAAGGTGTCAAATGGAAAGTGCCAAACTTCAAAATCATTATGGCCATTGCTAAGTCACTTGATCCATATGGAGCTCAGTCAAAAATTCCTCCCAAGGTACTCCTAATTAATGACATACAAACTCACTTTAAATGTTTTGTTCAAGAATTAAGGACATTAGAAATGGATACTGCCCTAGCTAAAATGTGTGTTGACAGAGTTTTGAAACCTGAGCATAAACATTTGGAAGTCAACGGATTAACTCATATCCCTCACATGCCTCGAAATTTCCAAGTGAAGTGGATAAGATACATACTGAGTCAGTTTCACAATGGTCAATTATGGTTGGAACAACCCATTCTAATTACAAAGAAGATGATACATAAGGTTACGGGTTTGCCAATACTAAGCAAGGCCAAATCAACCAAAACCCTAGGTCAGGAGGAACTATAGAAGAAAACCCTAGCTGAATGGGATGGTAGAGGTTTAAAACTAAACAATGTCACTGACATAGAGCTTAGGTTTGACATTTATATCATTGCACATAAAATTTACAACTTGAGTTAGTCAAATAGTGTTCCTTGTGAGGCAGTTGACCTGGCATACAAGGTTATAAAGAAGAACCTTGAATTTGATTTGTTAGATATACTTCTGAAGAAATTGAACAAAAAAATTGAAAGTTTGAAGACTTCCAAGAACAATTCCTTCAAGTTTGGTTCATTTCTTACCTATTTATTCTTTTATGTTCAAAAATTCTTTCCATCTAAGGGCATAGTTGTATGGAGAAAAGAAACCCCTGTTCTTTATCAAATAAATGAATTTATTGAAGAAATGGGTGAAAACTTTGAAAGGGTGTTGGATAATTACTTTGAGGCATTCAAAGAGAAAATGAATAATAGATTTTAAATCCCACCCAAGCTTGTGGAAGACTACAAGGATGACATATGCTTCATGGTGGACTGTGATAGAGTGTAAATTCAAGCAGTCATACGAAGAGTGACATGGGTAAAACCATTGCCCTATGAAATTAACATTAATGAAGCTAGAGAGATCATTGAGGCTTTTATAAATGAGCTAGCCAATCCAAATCTTCCTGCATTTGGTACTTATGAGGGAGCCAAGAAGAGGATGGAGCTCAGTATCAAGATTCTTCAAGCTATCAGCAGAGGCAAGAAGAGGATTGCAAAATTGAAGAAAGTTGAAGGTCCTCTAATGTTTATCAAGGGCAAGGGTGAGGACAAAGAAGAGGAATTTGATGAAGGTGAAGAAGATGAATCAGAGAAAGAGGAACCATCAAGAAAGAAAGGTAGAGTGATTATCACTAAACCTCAGAAGAAACCTACGGCAATATTCTCCAAGAGAAGTAGGAAAGGTAAAAGTGAACTAGTGTTTATCCGATCTCCACCTATATTTGAGGAAAGGATGAAATAGCTAAGAGTTGGAGTAGGAATATGTAACTTCAAAGTTCTTAAGTATGAGACTCGATCTCTAGCTGAGCAGAAAGAGATTGAGGACTTAGTCATGGAAAAAATGGGTATTTAGAAATACTCCCATGCTCAGATGCAACCTCAAATCCATGCAGATCTTTTTGCCAAAATTCAAGTTTGATGGGAGAACATAGTGCAAACTATTAAAGAGATCTTTGAACAATAACTTAAATAGTTAGTACCTAATCTAACTAATGCTAAAGTAAAGAAGGCAATGAAACATCATGAAGACTGAATGATTCTAAAGCTTAACTCATGCTTTATATAAATGAATAGCATAGAATGAGTAGTTAAGCATGCCTCAAATGTTTGGAAAGATGTATATCATCTCAACAAGCCATCAGAAGAAATTGTTATAATTAAAGATGATGATAGTAATGATGATGATAATGATGATGATGACAACACTCCTTCCATCATAGTTACTGAAGGTGAATTGCATGCTCTAATGAAGGAAAAGGAAGAAGAAGAGAAGGTAGAAGAGGAGGAGGAGATAGAAGAAATGGATGAAGACAAGGAGGAAGAGGATGATGAAGATGATCCAGTCATAATTGCAGTAGAAGATATTGCATCTCTTCCTCACACTCCACCACACACTGTCACATCTATGGAGACAACTTCTACTAGTGAAATTGTGAGCACAACAGCAACATTAATTTCTCAATCTTCACCAATCACCTCCGAGCTCCAAGTGCCTACAATAGAAGTATCAACCACTTCATCTATAGAGATGACTATTACCTCTTCAGCTACCAAGTTAGCTCCCTCTACATCTGCATCTTCAGTTTGTGCATCAATAAGTTCTACAATTTTGTCTTTATCAATTCCAATAAGCACTATAGTTTTGTTTTCATCTGCATTGTCTACATCTACTTTGATTTTAGTTAGTTCAGACACTTCTATAAGTATTCTACTGAGTGTGGAACCATTTTGTGGAAGTCTTTTAGTTTTTAGTCTAGTTAGTACTCCTATTGGCATTCAATCCTTAAGCCCTATTCCATTTTTCACTTCTAGCCCTTCTATCTCTACTATTGTGTCTATTCCAAAGGTCAAACCAATAATCATTGAAGTAAAACTAAGGAAACCATTGAAACTTCTAATCATTGGAAAGGAAATTGAAGAAGAAATTGACTTAGACACAAAGATAATAATGCCTAAGATTGACCACGAGACTACTACTATTAAAGAAATGAGACTAGCCAATCAACTCATAGAGAAGAAAGCTATGCAAAAGCAGCTAAGGTCTGAAAGGGATAAGGAGTACAAAATAATTGAAAATTCCAAGAATATAATTACAGATGCTAGATAGGTATTGAAGTGGATTCCACTCAACATATTTTGATTCAGTTAGAAGAGGTTGTACAAAAATATAATGAGGACTCCTCTTGACAAGAGAACCCAATTGAAAATGCTGAAAGGAAGTTTGATACGAAAGTGCTAGAGCATATTTCTTAGTAGTTTGCAATCAAACAAATGGAGTTGTCCACATTTTTGAGCAATTTTTAAAATTCCTTTAATAATGCAACATCACTTTTTGCAAAAATTTGTGATATGTCCAGTTTTAACAATGAAATTAAGGAGAAGCTAAGTAAGATTGATGCTGACATGAAATCTAGTGCATCAAAGTTGTAGGCTGACCCCTCTTCTAGCTCCTCTCATCACACTAAGGTGAAATATCTAGCAGAAGTGTAGGTAGAACTTCTAAGAAAAGAAGCAAGAATAAGAGAAACCTTAATTTATATTCAGAACATGATCTTGCCAATAATGGATATAATATAGAAACATATTTCTCATTGCAAGACATTGATTTAGGATCAGAACTTCTCAGTGGTTGATTACATGATCAAATTATTAGCAGAAGTGCAGATTGCTCTCTCTACTTGCAAAATTTTGCAAAAGAATTGGGATACTTCATTCACCCTTATTCTTAAGGTAC